>JAACJK010000049.1:0-21348 GCA_013368325.1 Ephemerocybe angulata | reverse complement strand
TCATCGCGGCTGGGACAAAAAGGCTAATCAGATAAGATTGGCGCGGTGGAAGTGACCTAATCTGATTGACAAAACGAGCCGGCAGCCGCCAAGAGTGATACATATATGGGCCCACCCCCTGTTTCTTTTCCCCCGTCTCCTTTTTATACCCCCTCACTACCGTCCCTTCACTGGTTTCGCCCAACCATGTCGAGGCCCAGTAGCACAGACGAAAAGTCCACCGTGACGCCTGACCCTCCTGTCGACAAGAAGAACAAGTCCAAGAAGCGTCTCGGCATATTCAATCGCAAGAAGGTCGACGAGGCCGCCAATGAGAAGGACCTGAGCGACACCAGCTCGCTGCCAGAGAAGGCTGCGGAGCCAGAGGTGCCCCCGATTTCGTTTACCCAATTATTCAGGTGCGGCCTGTCCAGCCTAGCTCACTCATCGTGTCTAACCGTCCAATAGGTTCTCCACCAAGTTCGAGCTCTTCATTGATGCTCTCGGTCTGCTCTGCGCCGCTGCGGCAGGTGCTGCCCAGGTACGTGGCAATGTCTCTGGACCTCTGATCTCCACTAACTGTTACCCCGAAGCCCTCATGTCCCTGTTGTTCGGTAATCTCACCAACGACTTCGTCAACTTTGGAATCGTCATCCAGCGGGCCGAGAGTGGGAACGCAACCGCCGCTGCCCTTGTTCCTGCGGCGACTGAGTCGTTCAAGCATACAGCTGCTCTCGATGCTAGTTATTTGGTTTATATCGGTGAGTACCTGGGCACATTTTTGTGGATCCTTGACTTAGTCACTGTCACCCTAGGTGTTGGAATGTTTGTGGCCACCTATTCGTACATGTTCATCTGGGTCTACACTGGTGAAGTCAACGCAAAGCGCGTCCGTGAGAAGTACTTGCAGGCTGTCCTCCGTCAAGACATTGCGTTTTCGACAACGTTGGAGCCGGAGAGGTTGCGACTCGTATCCAAACCGACACCCGTACGTCTCTTTGTTTACTTTCTGTCGAAGCTCAGTTGTCTGAGGATGGCTTTTAGATCTCGTACAGCAGGGTATTTCTGAGAAAGTCGCCCTCTCTGTAACCTTCTTGGGGCATTCTTCACAGGTTTCATCTTGGCCTACATTCGATCATGGCGTCTTGCTCTCGCTCTTTCCTCCATGCTTCCTTGCATCGCCATCACCGGTGGTGTAATGAACAAGTTTGTCTCGACATACATGCAGTAAGCTTACTTCCGATTACCGGTGTTCTTCCTTGCCATTTTTTTCTCCGCGCTGATTCCGCCTTCAGAATCTCGTTGGGCCATGTTGCCGACGGCGGCAGTCTAGCCGAGGAAGTCATCTCGACCATTCGCACCGCTCAGGCTTTCGGTACCAGAAGAAAATTGTCCGCTATCTACAATACTCATATCGACAAGTCCAAAGCTGTTGATGTGAAAGCTGCGATGTGGCATGGTGGAGGCCTCGCCGTCTTCTTCTTCGTCATTTACGCCGGATATGGTCTCGGTGCGTCCAAATGTGCAAGGTTGTGATCCACTTCTAACTCCTACGGTGTAGCTTTCCATTTTGGTACCACTCTCATCAACCAAGGGCATGGTATGTCATTGGTTTTAATATACCATCCGCAGCCCGCAGTCTAACATATCGTTTTCAGCTGACGCTGGCAAGATTGTCAATGTGCTGTTGTCTATTCTTATCGGCTCGTTCTCTCTCGCGTTGCTGGCTCCGGAGATGCAAGGTACTGCGATCAATTACCAGCGGTCCTTAAGCCCGGTTTACTGACGTGCATACTTTTGTCATAGCTATCACACACGGTCGCGGAGCTGCAGCCAAGCTTTATCAAACCATCGATCGCGTCCCCGACATCGACTCCTACAGCGAGGAAGGGCTTCGCCCAGAGAACGTCAAAGGTGAAATCACCCTCGAAGACATCCAATTCTCGTACCCTTCGCGTCCCACGGTTAAGGTCGTCAAGAAGCTCTCATTGACTTTCAAGGCCGGGAAGACCGCAGCTTTAGTCGGCGCTTCTGGTTCTGGAAAGTCGACGGTTATCAACCTTGTCGAGCGCTTCTATGACCCGACTGCGGGTGTGGTCAAACTCGATGGCAACAACCTCAAGGACCTTAACCTCAAATGGCTGCGCTCTCAGATTGGTCTCGTCTCTCAGGAGCCCTCGCTGTTTGCTACCACGATCAAGGAGAACGTCTCGCATGGTCTCATTGGAACGAAGTGGGAGCACTCCTCGGCTGAGGAGAAGTTTGCATTGATCAAGGAGGCTTGCGTCAAGGCCAACGCGGACGGCTTCATTACGAAATTGCCGAACGGGTATGAAACCATGGTCGGTGAACGCGGATTCCTTCTTTCTGGCGGACAGAAGCAGCGCATCGCCATCGCGCGTGCGATTGTCTCGGACCCCACGATTTTGCTCCTCGACGAGGCTACTTCGGCTTTGGACACCCAGTCTGAAGGTATCGTGCAGGATGCGCTGGATAAGGCTGCTGCTGGTAAGTGGACCCTGCATTCACTCCGAATATGGTAATCTGACTTCTACTTCAGGTCGTACCACGATCACCATCGCGCACAGGCTGTCGACCATCAAGGATGCCGATGTTATCTATGTTATGGGAGACGGTCTTGTTCTCGAGTCCGGTACCCACAATGAACTCCTCTCCAAGGAGGGCGCGTACTCGCGCCTTGTGCAGTCCCAGAAGCTGAGGGAGACCCAGGAAATCGTTGAAGTCGACTCGGACAGTGAGGACGAGGCTGAAGAGAAGAGGGAGACGGATATCGAGAAGCAGGCGCGCGAGGAGATCCCTCTTGGTCGCCAGAAGACATCTCGCTCCCTTGCCAGCGAAATCCTGGAGCAGAAGCGTCTGGAGAAAGGCGAAGGCGAGAAGGAGGAAGATCTCAGCTTGCCCTACCTGTTCAAGCGCATGGGTCTCCTTGTCCGCGATCAATGGCGCAACTATTTCTTCGGTTCTATCTTTGCTTCCAGTAAGTCCTGCTGGCACCCCTTCAAAGCTTTGACTGGATACTGACTGTCCATGTTCAGTGACTGGATTTGTTTACCCTGCCTTCGGTGTTGTCTTCGCTCAAGGTATCACTGGTTTCTCCAAGCTCGACCGTGCAGAGCGTACGCACGCTGGAGATCGAAATGCACTCTGGCTTTTCCTCATCGCCATCATCTCGACCGTTGCCATTGGATTCCAGAACTACCTCTTTGCCGGCGCCGCAGCGGCACTCACTGCGCGTCTGCGGTCGCTCAGCTTCAAGGCTATTCTCCGTCAAGATAGTAAGTAACATCTCGTCTCCATTCTACAGCAGAGTTCTGATCTAGTTCCCTTTAGTTGAGTACTTCGACAGAGACGAGAACAGCACTGGTGCTCTGACCTCCAAACTTAGCGACAACCCCAGAAAGTCAATGGATTGGCTGGTGTTACCCTCGGTGCCATTGTTCAGTCCGTGGCCACTGTTCTTGCTGGTTCCGTCCTCGGTCTTGCCTTCATCTGGAAGCTCGCCCTCGTCGGTATCGCGTGCACGCCCGTCGTTATCTCCACCGGTTATATCCGTCTCGTAAGTTGCACATCCTGGCACAAGTGACTGTCATCTCACCATAATTGTATAGCGCGTTGTCGTCCTCAAAGATCAGGCCAACAAGAAGGCCCACGAGGAATCCGCACAACTTGCTTGTGAAGCCGCTGGTTCCATTCGCACTGTCGCCTCGCTCACCCGTGAAGCCGACTGCTTGCGTCTCTATAGCGAATCGCTTGACGTTCCTCTCAAGAAGTCGAACAGGACTGCAATCTGGAGTAATGGTCTCTACTCCCTCTCGCAGGCCATGGTCTTCTTCGTCATCGCCCTTGTCTTCTGGTACGGCTCCCGACTCGTTGCCAACCGCGAAGCGGATACCTTCAAGTTCTACGTCGGTCTCATGGTACGCCTTCACATCGTCGCTATCACGGAACGGAGTGCTCATGCTTTTTTTGTTGATCACAGAGCACGACTTTCGGTGCGATCCAGGCTGGCAACGTGTTCATGTTCGTGCCCGATATGTCTTCGGCAAAGGGTGCCGGGTCTGATATCATCAAACTCCTGGATTCGACTCCCGAGATTGACGCCGAGAACGAGGGTGGAAAGGTTTTGGACGAGTCTAAGGTGAAGGGACATATTCGCCTTGAGGGTGTGCACTTCAGGTACCCAACTCGTCCTGGTGTGCGTGTCCTCCGCGATCTCTCGCTTGAGGTCAAGCCTGGAACCTACATCGCCCTTGTCGGTGCTTCGGGTTCTGGAAAGAGTACTGTTATCCAGTTGATCGAGCGGTTCTATGACCCTCTGGCTGGAGAGGTCTACCTCGATGGAGAAAAGGTCACCGAGCTCAACATTCAGGACTACCGCAAGCACATCGCGTTGGTGTCCCAGGAGCCTACCCTGTACGCCGGCACCGTTCGTTTCAACATCTTGCTTGGGGCCACGAAGCCCGAGTCCGAGGTCACCCAGGAAGAGATTGAGGCTGCATGCCGGGACGCCAACATCCTCGAATTCATTCAGTCGCTCCCCGAGTAAGTTGCCGTTCATTTTTCTCTCTTCGGAAATTAACGTTTGCTGACGGATGCCTTGCAGAGGATTTGACACTGAGGTCGGAGGCAAGGGCTCGCAACTTTCCGGTGGTCAGAAGCAGCGTATCGCTATTGCCCGTGCTCTGCTCCGCAACCCCAAGGTTCTCCTTCTGGATGAGGTAGGCTTCGCTTCTTCTTGAGATTGACTTTCTGGACGGGGATCTCATATGCGTTCACTCCTCTAGGCTACGTCTGCGCTTGATTCCAACTCCGAGAAGGTTGTGCAGGCTGCTCTTGACCAGGCTGCCAAGGGACGCACGACCATTGCCATCGCCCACAGACTGTCGACAATTCAGAATGCGGATACCATGTGCGTAGTCGACCCTTTCCTTCCTGGTAGATGTGTGGCTGACCTCGTGTTTTCCTATGCAGTTACTTTATCAAAGAAGGCAGCGTCAGCGAGTCTGGTACCCATGACCAGCTGATCGCAAAGCGTGGAGACTATTACGAGTATGTTCAGCTCCAAGCCCTCAGCAAGGCATAGAGGCAGCGCGACGATACCCAGTCACGGCATTAAAAATGATTTATGATTTATTTCTTTTTCGACCCTACATTCTTGCTATCGTCCTATCTACACGACCACTCTCCTTTAGTCTACTATCGTCATCGCATATACGTTACAGCATTGAGCATCGTTTCGTTTCATACCCCTTCCTTCCCTATTATAGCCTTCATAATACTAGACATGCATGCACCACGAGGAGGTAGTGAAGTCAATATATATCCATGCTAGCAGCGCAGCGGGGGCTAGATTCTGAGATAACTGTTACACGAATGGCGAGGATGCAGTCAAGATTGGCAGCGATGGACCCGTTGGTGAGCCTTGCGAGCCAGCTTGTGGGAGGGCGTAGCGGGCCTGGAGGCCAGTTTGGCGCTGTTTCGCAGGGCGAGATCAATCAAGGGCCAGACCACGTGGCCACACCTCCAACACATCTCTCCCTCTACTCTGCTCTCTCCCGCCCAAAAATGTCTGTCTCCCTCACCCCCAGCAATACCCTCGGCTTCAGGAGTGCGTATACTTGACGGAATTTCGACACATTAACATTAACGGGGGCTGCAGGACCGCTGACCTCGCTCGTCAAGCGCTCTCTGACCATCACGAACAACAATGCCCAACCTATCGCCTTCAAAGTCAAGACCACCGCCCCAAAGGTACTTCCCGCAGCTTCTATTGCGTCAAGACGCTTCATGTAACTCTGTAATGTTCTCAGCTGTACTGTGTGCGGCCGAATTCCGGGCGGGTGGAACCTGGGAGAGCCAGGAGGTCTCTGGTTCGTCATCGTCACCGCTCTCCCGCATGCCTAGGGCACTCGCTGATAGTCGCCCGGTGCCCTATAGTTATGCTTCAAGCTCTCAAGGAGGAGCCTCCGCTGAACGCCAAATGCAAGGACAAGTTTCTTATTCAGAGCACTGTGATTACGCCGGACAAGGAGACGATGTCGCTCCAGGAAATCGTACGTCACCACCCGTTTCCCATATGCTGTTTTGACTGAACTCGGCGTCTCTTTTCTAGTGGGCCACGACCGACACGAATGAAGAGGGCAGAGTCCACCAGCAGAAGCTCCGTGTAACGTATCCCGGCAGAGGGCCAGACGTTGGAGGAGGAGGACGAGACTGCGCACGCAAACATGACGTCCATTATCAGCCAAAGCGACTCGGTGAGTACCCCCGTGCCCCTCACAGCATTCTGCGCCGACCTTACTCCCCACAGCACAACTACGATACCGTCCAGCAACACCCTGCGACCAACGGCGCCGCGCCGATACCCAGCGCATTCACCCACACGGACGCCCCCCAGCACGAGGAGCGACCCCACACGCCCCCCGGAGACTTCAGCTTTGCGCGCGAGGAGTCGCACGAAGCCCACCCGCCCGTGGTGGAGAACCACGAGGTGCCTGTCGTTAGCGAGCCGTCGCACGCGCGCCATCACCACCCCGCCCATGCCCGTGCCTGAACCCGCACCGGCACCCACCGTCGTGACCCCCACACCCCAGCCGGCACCTGCCCCCGCACCAGTGCCGAGGAGCCGAGGTCCAAGCCCGCGCCGGCCCCGGCCCCGGTTATCGTTGTGGAGGAGAACCCGCTGAACGAGCAGCTGTTGAACGAGAACAAGGTGTTGAAGGCCGAGCTCGAGAAGCTGAAGAATGAGCTTGCGGTCAAGTTCACGCAGCCGCCCCCGTGACTGAGCTCCGTCAGAGGAGACGGCGCTCGTCGGCGAGTGAGACGGATGTGAACACGGTGTGGAGGATGCACCTGAAGTTTCGCAGCTACAGGAGGGTGTGCCCCTGAACCTTGTCGTCGCTATCTCGTTCGCTGTGTTCTTCATGACTTATATCTTCTTCTATTCTCAGTTCGATTCCCTGGTGGTGGAGGGGCTTTACGCTGGTGCTGTCGGTTTTTCTCTTTCTATGTTGTATTTGGTTGACCGTTGCTTAGTAGTACCGGCTGGTTTGTAGTATTCACGCTCCTCTATTCGATTATTTTTCTCGCTCCTTATCTTCCTTTTCTTTTCTGTGTTCAGTGCTTGACCCGTTGCAAAAGTAGTAGGACACTTAGATTCTATTTATTCATATGTTCAGAGGGGTCTTTTGACCCTCGCCCTCACTCCTTCACTTATGTTTCACTTTTACTCCTTCCTCCTGGTTCCAAACGTTTGTAGATACCTGCCTACCTACCCACTATGCCCTCAACCGGCCTCTTTCACCAGAGGCGTTGGTCACCATTCTGTCTGTCTCTGAAACAATATGATGTTTCTTCGGATGAACTTCCAGGGAGGGACCTACAGTTGCGGCACACTGACCTCTGGATACGTCTTAGATTGCCTTGTCGAGCCGATTTGGAGATAAAATAGGGTATATGCGAGTCGCGTGCCCCCCGCAGTGACTGAAGGCGGAGTCCGTTCTGCGTTAGATTACGGCTTGAGTCCCCTACCCCGGATTCAATTATGCCTTGGACAGTCATCCTGATCAGTGAAGACCAGAGATAATCGCTTGAGGTGCATCGTGTAGATGTGGATGTGGATCGCAGTACGGAGAGAAGGGGCTGCGCAGCCGTAGATGAAGGGTGTAGTGATTGAGCCCAGTATCGATTGTTTGAGCAAGGGTCATGGGCGGGCGCTTGCGGTTTTTGGTGCAGTGTATGATCGTTCCATTCTTGCGGTCGATGGGATTCGCTGAGAAGGTGAAGCTTGTTCGAATGCGAGTGAAACGGGGTGCAGGGACATGAGGCTTGTGGGGTCTTCCAGATGGATAGGATTGAGGGTGAGATCTTGAAGGTGCGATTGAGGAGATCAAGCGGCTAAGGTTGTGTTTGAACGGAAGAACTTCCGTACTGTAGACGATGCTCAGTGCTCGGCAAGGACCTGCAGTCGCTCGCCTTGTGGGTGGTGCCGCCGACGCCCTTACGCACCCCGAGGGACCCAGTAGATGGTAGATCGCAGTAAAGAAGCCAGAAGCTCTCACGGCAACTTCGAAGAAGGCGGGGAAAGATAGGGGCTATGTGCCTTTACGTGCTCTCCTCCTGTCTCACGCAACGAGCCGTATGACCAATGCTCGCCGAGGCTGGAAGGATGAGGCAATTATTCCCGGCCCACTTCTGTACTGTTTCAACCAATAACGACGAGGACAAACTCTACCTTCCTCAATCAACTCGCTAAAATGGATTCTCACCCGTATGGACTGTCGAACAAGTCGCAGAAAAAGCCCCTGCTCTTGTCGGTTTTGGCGTTCGTAGCGTCGTTTGCGGTGGTCTATATCTTCTTCTTCAACCGCAGTTCCACGACAGGTGTCGTTACCAAGGTAGGTCCCAAGGAGTCTCTGCCAGCTATAGTGCGTTTGACTGAGGGTATTCGCACTCTAATTTGTTTCCATCGCAAGGCTACAGCGGTGCTCAAAGGCGAAGGTTCAGCCTCTGGAACAGTCGTCTTCGAGCAGGCCTACCTGAGCGCACCTGTACGGGTCACCGGAAAGCTGAAGGGGCTAGACGCAAACGCCCTTCGAGGATTCCACATCCAGTTAGCTGCCCATTCCATCCTATGTCTTGGCAGATCATAACTAGCGCCCGCGCGCCACCCACAGCCAATCAGGCGACCTGACGAACGGGTGTGCGTCTACTGGAGGCCACTACAATCCGTACTCCGTGAACCACGGTGCGCCAGAGGATAGCGAACGCCATGTTGGAGATCTGGGAAATATTAAGACGGATGAGAAGGGGGAAGCGAATTTCTCGTTTGAGGACCGCTTGCTTTCGCTGAACGGGCCGTTGAGCATCCTTGGGTTCGTGGTCTAGTTCACTTTGGTTAGGAAGTCAACGATGGCTGATGTGCTATGTGCTACGAACAGACGCGGTGTTGTTTTGCATACGGTTGGTGACACTTAGAACATTATGATCCCCTTACTGATAGTTACACTTGTGGCTTTAGGGGACTGATGACTTAGGACGGGGGAATGAAGATTCGCTCAAGACTGGTAACGCGGGTGGTCGAGCGGCATGTGGAGTGATAGGTCAGTAAACACCACTGTCAATGCGCAATAGAGATCTCATGCTGCTACCTACACAGGTCTTGCTTGAGCTCAAGGATCCTATCTCACAAAAGTACGGTTGTGTTTCTCGTATGCGTCATAGCATCAATTTGTATGAAGAATACTGTGCAAAAGGAATGGATATGAGAAGTGAGGGGCCAATGTACGTACTTTCTAACGGAGTCGATCTAACGGATTCGGGCGCAGATACATAGAGGGTATGCCGTCCACCGGATTGGTAAGAAGAAATGGTATATGGAAGAAAGATTCTTTCGACGTGCCCTTTGCGCTCCTTTCTATGCCCTGGTGAGGGCTTGGAGCTGAACATACTCGTAATAGTCTCCACGCTTCGCGATCAGCTGGTCATGGGTACCAGATTCGCTGACGCTACCTTCCTTGATGAAGTAGCTACATAGGAAGAAGCAAGGTTAGCCAAAGCTCATGAGGAGGGGAAGGGAAAACTACACACATGGTGTCAGCATTCTGAATAGTAGACAGTCTGTGTGCGATGGCAATGGTCGTGCGTCCCTTGGCCGCTTGGTCGAGCGCCGCCTGCACAACCTTCTCAGAGTTAGAGTCGAGGGCAAGAAGTAGCCTGGAAAGATGAAAGCATTAAATGGATCATGATTTACACGGTACATCTTCAGGGAAAACAAGCGTACCTCGTCCAGAAGGAGGACCTTGGGATTGCGGAGCAGCGCACGGGCGATAGCAATGCGTTGCTTCTGACCACCGGAGAGCTGCGAACCCTTTCCTCCGACTTCGGTATCAAATCCACTACAAAGCGACAGTCAGAACCGATAGCCTCCCACTGGCACGCAAAGAATCGCTACTTACTCTGGCAAAGATTGGATGAACTCGAGGATGTTGGCGTCCCGACAAGCAGCCTCAATCTCCTCTTGGGTGACCTCGGACTCGGGCTTTGTGGCACCAAGCAAGATGTTGAAACGGACACTACCGGCGTAGAGAGTAGGCTCCTGGGATACCAACGCGATGTGCTGCGGTAGTCCTGAATGTTGAGGTCGGTGATTTTATCGCCATCGAGGTAGACGTCTCCAGCGAGAGGATCGTAGAATCGCTCGATCAATTGAATGACAGTACTTTTCCCCGAACCAGAAGCGCCGACAAGGCAATATATGTCCCGGGCTTGGCCTCCAGCGTGAGGTTGCGGAGGATGCGCACAGCAGGGCGAGTGGGGTACCTGAAGTGCACGCCCTCGAGGCGAACATGTCCCTTCACCTTCGACTCCTCAAGAACCTTTCCAGCCTCGTTCTCAGCGTCGATATCAGGCTTGGAATCGAGCAGCCTGATGATATCGGACCCAGCTCCCAGCGCAGAGGACACATCGGGTACAAACATAAACACACTGCCAGCTTGAATGGCACCGAACGTCGTGCTCTAAAGGTGTGATGAGACCTGTGCCCGAGATGGTAGAAAAAGTGGAGAGGCGTACCATAAGGCCGATGTAGAACGTCAGGGTATCCGCTTCACGGTTAGCAACAAGGACTGAGCCGTACCAGAAGGTGAGAGAGATGACAAAGAATATGAAAGACTGCGATAGCGAGTAGAGTGCATTGCTCCAGATGAATGACCTGTTCGACTTCTTGAGAGGAATATCGAGCGATTCACTGTAGAGCCGCAAGCAGTCAGCTTCACGAGTGAGCGAGGCCACAGTGCGAATGGAACCGGCGGCTTCACAAGCGAGCTGAGCGGACTCTTCGTGGGCCTTTTTGTTGGCTTGGTCCTTGAGAACGACGACGCGCTATACAAGCCAATTGAGCAGTTAGTCGCTCATGATATGAATTGTGACTCACAAGTCGAATGTATCCCGTTGAAAGGACCACAGGTGTACACGCAATGCCAACAAGGCCAAGCTTCCAGATGAATACGAGACCAAGGATGGATCCAGCTACGACAGTGGCAATGGACTGGACAATGGCACCCAGGGTGATCCCCGCCAGGCCGTGTACCTTCTGGGGATTATCGCTAAGTTTGGAGGTCAAAGCGCCAGTGCTGTTCTCGTCCTCGTCAAAGTACTCGACTAGAAGATGCCACGTCAGTCGCCGACTCCGCAACAAAACCTGTGATCTGCTTACTGTCTTGCCGGAGGATAGCTTTGAAGCCGAGCGAACGCAGGCGAGCGGTAAGCGTAGCAGCAACGGCCGCGAAGAGGTAGGTTTGAAGGACCAGTGCCACACTTGCTATGATGGCGATGATGAAGAGCCAGAGTGCATTTCGATTGCCATAGTGTGTACGTTCTGCACGGTCCAGCTTTGTAAATCCAGTGATACCCTCGGCAAAGACGACGCCAAAGGCTGGATAGACGAATCCACTCACTAAAAGATGGGACAGGTTAGGATCCAACGCCGAACAGTCGAAAACGGACGGTGACTCACTTGACGCGAAGATGGAACCAAAGAAATAGTGGCGCCACTGGTCACGGACGAGGAGGCCCATGCGCTTGAAAAGATACAGCAGGCCATAGTCGTCTTTCGTGTCTCCCTCCCCTTTCTCCAGACGCTTCTGCTCTATAATCTCACTCGCGAGCGAGTGGCGACTCTTCTGGCGACCGAGTGGGATCTCCTCAAGTGTGCGCTTCTCTATGTCCATATCCACCTTTTCGTCCCATACGCCATCCCTCCCGTCGTTATCTACTCCAGTGATCCCTTGCGCTGCCCTCAGCTTTTGAGTCTCAACGAGGCGGGCGTAGGCGCCGTTCTTAGCCAGCAACTCATCGTGTGTCCCATGTTCCAAAACAAGGCCGTCACCCATAACATAGATAACATCTGCGTCCTTGACAGTCGACAACCTATGAGCAATGGTGATGGTCGTCCGACCTGATGCGGAAGTCAGATTACCGTAGGGAGATGATAAGGGCAAGTTCGCGTACCCGCCGCAGCCTTATCCAAAGCATCTTGCACGATACCCTCAGACTGGGTGTCTAACGCCGAAGTTGCCTCGTCAAGAAGCAGGATCCTTGGGTCCGAAACAATCGCACGGGCGATTGCGACACGCTGCTTCTGTCCGCCAGAAAGAAGGAATCCACGTTCGCCGACCATGGTTTCATATCCATTTGGCAGTTTTGTTATAAATCCGTCCGCGTTGGCCTTGACGCAAGCCTCCTTAATCAACGCAAACTTTTCTTCGTCGGACGAGTGTTCCCATTGTGTTTCCGATGAGGCCATGGGCGACATTCTCTTTGATTGTGGTGGCAAACAACGAGGGCTCCTGAGAGACGAGGCCGATCTGGGAGCGCAGCCATTTAAGGTTGAGCGCCTTGAGATCGTTACCGTCGAGCTTGACCACACCCGCGGTCGGGTCATAGAACCGCTCGACAAGGTTTATAACCGTCGACTTCCAGAACCAGAAGCCCCAACCAGAGCTGCGGTCTTCCCGGCTTTGAAGGTCACAGAGAGTTTCTTGACCACCTTGATCGTGGGACGCGATGGGTAGGAGAATTCGATGTCTTCGAGAGTAATTTCTCCCTTGGCATTTTCGGGGCGGAGCCCTTCCTCGCTGAAGGAGTCGATGTCCGGTACACGGTCGATAGTTGCATATAGCTTAGCTGCAGCTCCACAGGCATGTACGAGAGCTATTTCAAAGTATTTTGGTCAGTAGGTGATACTTTGAACAGGTGTTAATTGATTGTCGACCTTGTACCTCCGGGGCAAGGTGTGCAAGAGAGAAGGAGCCTATGAGAATAGATAGAAGCACATTGATCACCTTCCCGGGGTCGGCTGTGAACAGTGCTATGAGACTGTGCACTACGTTGATAGTTTTCATCTCGCAACTTCTCGCAACTTACCATGTCCTTGATTAATGAGGGTAGTACCAAAATGGAACGCTGAAAAAAAGTGTTATAGGTGTGATTAGAACGGCCCAAATGGGGCTCACCTAGGCCATATCCGCCGTAGAGGATGAAAAAGAAGACTGCGACCCTCCACCATTCCATATTGCAGCTTTCAGGGTCAACCTCTTTGATTGGGCAATGTGGCCGTTATAGATAGCGGACAGCTTCTTCTGGGTACCGAAGGCTTGCGCAGTGCGGATGGTGGAAATAACTTCCTCTGCCAGGTTTCCACTCTCCGCGATATGATCCAAAGATAGCCTAAGAAGCTAATCAACACACCTCAGACACAGGAACATAGATGGAACTCACTGCATGTAGAGACCAATGAACTTAGCCATCACACCTCCGGTGATGGCGATGGCAGGAAGCATAGCAGAGAGGGCAAGGGCAAGGCGCCATGAACGGATGTAGGCAAGAATGTAGCCAGAGAAAAAGGAGCCAAAGCATGTAACGATGATGGCAACCTTCTCCGAAATACCCTGTTGCACCAGGTCTGAAGGTCCCGTCAGATAAAGTCCTTTGATCATAAGTAGATGAAAATGCGCACGGGTGTCGGTTTGAATTCGAGTCGCAACCTCTCCGGCGCCGACCTTATCGAAAAATGCTATATCTTGGCGGAGGACGGCTTGCAGGTACTTTCCCGCACGCGTTTCGCGTTTACTTCTCCCGTGTAGACCCAGATGTACATATACGCGTAGGTGACTGCAAACATTGAAACACCTGTCGTGGGTCGTTGTGGATTAGTTACTAGAGTTGTGGTCTCCCTGTGACTTCTAATAACACCCACCAATGTAAGCCAGGTAGCTCGCATCAAGAGCAGCTGTGTGTTTGAATGCTTTGGCTGCCTCTGGAAGGAGGGCAGTGGCAGTCGCATTCCCGCTGTCGGCTTGTTTCGAGATGATGCCAAATTTCACAAAGTCGTTGGTGAGATTCCCAAATAGCAGGGCCATGAGGGGCTATTGGAGGTCGCCCATCAGCACTCAGCGCACCAAAGCCCCACTGCACACCATTGGCACACACCTGTGCAGACCCCTGCTGCAGCGGCGCAGACAAAACAAGAGCATCAATGAAGAGCTCAAACTTGGTTCGAGAACCTATGATAGAGCTTATCAATCAGACGACCATCTAGACCTGACGGGAGGGTGTACCTGAATAGCTGGGCAAGGGATACCGGAGCTACCTCTGTCTCCTCTGCCGTTGCATCTTTGCCTGGAATGGCCCGGGACTCGTCACCCAAACCCTTCTCCTGGCTAGGATTATCGAGAAGCGTATCGGATTTGGAAGCCGTATCAAAAGCAAGGGGGTCCGATGCCATGGTATCGTCCTTCCTACTTGGCTTCGACCTGAGGCCTGTGGTCAACCAGTCAAGGCAGGGGGAAGTCAAAGAGTTGAAAGAAGGAGCTCTGGGCGCATCATGCATCTATATCACTGTACATAGGCGATTAACTTCGCCGTAAGTACGGCGATATTGGATGATCAGAACCGCTCAGAAGTAAAAGGCTGTGGGAAATCGTGTTGGCAATGGCAGCTGAGCCTGCTGAGGAGACAAGTCGCCGCAACATGCTGATCAGCGCTGGTGGTGATCAGATCTGTGGGAATTGATTCTGGTTCCCAGTGGTGATCAGTGGTTGTGGCTGGTTGTGGTGGTACATACTGTGGACTTGAGCTTGAAATGTCTGGTCTTCGTGGCCGGGCATTCGATTTCCGACAAAGAATGACCGGGACTTTGTATCTGGAGACTTAAGCTACCGGCCTGCTGCTTAGATGTGGAGAGGGCCTTTGTGGGAATGTGTGTGTGTGTGTGTGTAGCGTTCAAAGGTAAGCACGGGCCATCACTGACTCTTACCCCTAGCGGGGAGATAAGCCAACTCCCATGTGCCGGGCCAGTACCATCTCGCCTGCACATAGTCAGAAAAGGTGCACTCAGGACGGTGGTGATAACGGAGAGGTTTGAAGTGGCGTCAAGCCCAAAGAAGTATAAGTATATAGCTGGGTGGGTGGCTACCTTTGGTTATATAGCGAGTCCTAGGCACAATACACATAGTGGTAGTGGGTATCTTTTGCATCGCAGGACACCTTCACCATCGCCTCGGCTTCTCTGTTTAACTCAGGACCTACCTCACACACCCCTTAGAAATTCGCTCTTTGCAGTCGCTATCAGAGTGGGATACCATCGGATGCCAAAGTGGTCTGTGTATGTGTATTGACGCGACGCGTTTAGCGCTTGGCGCTTATTTCAAGTTGGAATTGTCACGTAAAATAGGGGCTAATTCCCACGCAGGGCCTAACCTTTCCGGTCGCCCTCTCGCGATTCGTTAACCACCACCCTCGCCGTCGTCGGATCGTCGGGGGCCTCAGGTTGGGACCTTTCCTAGGCCTATTTAGATTGTTCCCACACCTTTTCATGTTACGTGCTATGGACAAATGTCTATCAATTAAGTAGGGTATAATGTAACCTGTAAGGATAGTGAGGAACGAGACAGTATAAAGCAAAACGATGCCGAATGCCAGGTATGTATGCAAGAGAATGAGAGAGTGGACTGGTAGTTTAAGGAGTCGCGCAGAAGGACAGATGGATGGATAATTAAAAGTTGAAAGTTGAAAGCGAGCCATAAAGCATTTTTAGTGTCATGATGTCGTGCTCTCTTTCTATGTCTTCGTGAGAGCCTGGAGTTGAACATACTCGAAATAGTCTCCGCGTTTCGCGATGAGCTGGTCATGGGTACCAGACTCGCTAACGCTGCCTTCTTTGATAAAGTAACTGCAAAGGAAAACTTGAGGTCAGCCACACATTACCAGGAAGGAAAACGACCATAACGCACATGGTATCTGCATTCTGAATAGTAGACAATCTGTGGGCGATGGCAATGGTCGTGCGTCCCTTGGCAGCCTGGTCAGAGCAGCCTGCACAACCTTCTCGGAGTTGGAATCAAGCGCAGAAGTGGCCTAGAGGAGTGAACGCAAATGAGATCCCCGTCCAGAAAGTCAATCTCAAGAAGAAACGAAGCATACCTCATCCAGAAGGAGCACCTTCGGGTTGCGGAGCAGAGCACGGGCAATAGCGATACGCTGCTTCTGACCACCGGAAAGTTGTGAGCCCTTGCCTCCAACCTCGGTATCAAAGCCACTGCAGGGCAATTGTCAGGAACGATAGTCTCCGACCAACCTGAAAGGACTTACTCGGGAAGCGACTGAATGAACTCAAGGATGTTGGCGTCCCGACAGGCAGCCTCAATCTCGTCCTGGGTGACCTCGGACTCGGGCTTCGTGGCGCCAAGGAGGATGTTGAAACGAACAGTGCCGGGCGTACAGGGTAGGCTCCTGAGAAACCAACGCGATGTGCTTGCGGTAATCTTGAACATTGATGTCGGTGACTTTTTCGCCGTCGAGGTAGACTTCTCCAGCCAGAGGGTCGTAGAACCGCTCAATCAACTGGATGACAGTACTCTTTCCAGAGCCCGAAGCACCGACAAGGGCAATATACGTTCCAGGCTTGACCTCAAGCGAGAGATCTCGGAGAACGCGCACAGCAGGACGGGTGGGGTACCTGAAGTGAACACCTTCAAGGCGAATGTGCCCCTTAACCTTGGAATCATCCAAGATTTTTCCACCCTCATTTTCGGCGTCGATTTCAGGCGTGGAGTCGAGCAGCTTGATGATATCGGAGCCAGATCCTTGCGCGGACGACATGTCAGGAACGAACATGAACACGTTTCCAGCCTGCATGGCACCGAATGTCGTGCTCTAAGACAACTGTGGATTCATGCTTGATGACAGTAAATTTGTGAAGACGCACCATCAGGCCAACGAAGAACTTGAAAGTATCAGCTTCACCGGCAGCGACGAGTCGCGAGCCGTACCAGAAGACAAGGGCGATGACGAAGAAAACCATGGCTTGCGAAAGCGAATAGAGTCCATTACTCCAGATGGCCGTCCTGTTGGACTTCTTGAGAGGAATTTCGAGCGATTCGCTGTAGAGACGTAGGCAGTCGGCTTCACGGGTGAGGGAGGCGACAGTGCGGATAGACCCAGCAGCTTCGCAGGCGAGTTGAGCAGACTCATCGTGGCTTTCTTGTTGGCTTGATCTTTCAAAACGACGACACGCTATACGGGAAGTGATTAGACATGCGACGCTTCATTTACAGCCCTACTTACCAGGCGGATATAGCCAGTGGAGATAACGATGGGCGTGCACGCGATACCGACGAGACCAAGCTTCCAGATGAAGACCAGTCCTAGGACTGAGCCAGCGATGACGGTGGCGATAGCCTGGACAATTGCACCGAGGGTCACACCAGCAAGACCGTTCACCTTCTGGGGTTATCGCTGAGCTTCGAGGTCAAAGCACCTGTGCTGTTTTCGTCCTTGTCAAAGTACTCGACTGTAGTGGGATTAGTTCCTAAATGTGAAGAGAAGATGATTCGACTTACTGTCTTGGCGTAGGATAGCCCTGAAACTAAGAGAACGCAACCGCGCTGTGAGTGTGGCAGCAACGCCAGCGAACAGATAAATCTGGAAGCCGATGGCGATACTCGAGATAATAGCGATAATAAAAAGCCAAAGCGCATTGCGGTTGCCAGCGTGTGTCCGGGCACCACGGTCGAGCTCTGAGAAGCCAGAGATGCCTTTCGCGAAAACGAGGCCGAAGGCAGGATAGACGAATCCACTCACTAAATAACATCGTTAGTTTTGAGTATGTACCAGGCGGTCATGTCAAAGCTCACTCGAAGCGAAGATGGCACCAAAAAGGTATTTTCGCCACTGGTCGCTGACAATGAGTCCCATGCGCTTGAACAGGTAAGGCAAGGAGTGGTCCGATTCTTTGCTGCCTTCGCCTTTGTCCATGCGCCGTTGTTCCAAGATCTCACTCGCCAGTGAACGCGAGGTTTTCTGGCGACCAAGTGGAATTTCTTCACGCGCCTGTTTATCCATATCCACTTCAGCCTTCTCGTTGTCGTCTTCGTCATCTTCGTCAGAATCGACTTCGACAAGATCCTGCGACTCTCTCAGCTTTGGGACTGGACGAGTCGACAGTAAGCGCCATCCTTGGCGAGCAACTCGTCGTGTGTACCATGCTCCAAGACGAGACCGTCTCCCATAACGTAGATGACATCTGCGTCCTTGATGGTCGACAATCGGTGGGCAATAGTAATTGTCGTCCGCCCTGGTGGGGGTCAGGTTATCACTCGAATAAGGCGGTCGGAATATCGCTTACCAGCTGCAGCCTTATCCAATGCATCCTGTACAATTCCCTCGGACTGGGTGTCAAGCGCCGAAGTAGCCTCGTCGAGTAGAAGGATCCTTGGGTCCGATACAATTGCACGGGCGATGGCAATGCGCTGCTTCTGTCCACCGGAAAGGAGGAATCCACGTTCACCGACCATGGTCTCGTACCCATTTGGCAATTTCGAAATGAATCCATCTGCGTTGGCCTTGACGCAAGCCTCCTTGATCAACGCAAACTTCTCCTCGGCGGGCGAATGCTCCCACTGTGTTCCAATAAGGCCATGAGCGACGTTCTCCTTGATAGTGGTAGCAAACAGAGAGGGTTCCTGAGAGACAAGGCCGATTTGAGAACGCAGCCACCTAAGGTTGAGGTCCCTGAGGTTGTTGCCGTCAAGTTTGACCACGCCCGCAGTTGGGTCATAGAACCGTTCGACTAGGTTTATAACCGTCGACTTTCCAGAACCAGATGCGCCAACCAAAGCTGCGGTCTTCCCAGCTTTGAAGGTCACGGAAAGCTTCTTGACGACTTGGACAGTGGGACGCGACGGGTAGGAAAACTCGATGTCCTCAAGAGTGATTTCTCCTGAAACTTTCTCCGGGCGGAGACCTTCCTCGTTGTAAGAGTCAATGTCGGGGACGCGATCGATAGTGGCATAAAGCTTGGCCGCAGCTCCTAGACCGTTTGTAATAGCTAGATGGAAGCTCTATGTCAATCGACAATTTGGATGGATTTTAATCAATCGCCCCACCTTGCATTTCCGGGGGAAGGAGGGCAAGCGAGAACGAGCCAATGAGGATAGAGAGGAGGACATTGACGACCTTTCCGGCATCAGCTGAACAGGCATGTTAAATTGTGCACTGATTGTGGTCTCAAACAACAACGCACCATGACCTTGGTTGATGAGGGTGGTACCGAAATGGAATGCTGAAAGTAGCGGGTGAGATGTGGGTCAGGTAATCTGGCAAAGTCGTGCTTACCTAGTCCATATCCGGAGTAGATGACGAACATGAAAACCGAGAGGCTTCCACCATGCCACATCGCAGCCTTCAAATCGACCGTCTCCGACTTGGTGATGTGACTGTCGTAGATTGCGGACAGCTTCTTCTGAGTCCCGAACGCCTGGGCGGTGCGGACGGTCGAGATGACTTCCTCAGCTAGACTTCCACTTTCAGCAACGTGCTTCAAAGACAACCTGGGAGCTTATGAGAATGGCTACAAGTGACGCATCCGGAAGCGAACCCACTGCATGTATTTGGAAAGGAATTTGTTCATCACGCCGCCAGTGATAGCGATACAGGGGAGCATGGAGGACAGCGCCAGAGCAAGACGCCATGACTGAACGTATGCCAGGACGAAACCAGTGACGAACGCTCCAAGGAATGTAATGACGATGGCAACCTTTTCGGATATACCCATTGCACCAAGTCTTCACACTTTTGTCAGTGACTGGGCTGCGGAAAGGGGAAACTATGGCTTACGGGTGTCTGTTTGAATTCGTGTTGCGACCTCTCCAGCCCCGACGTTATCAAAGAACGCGATATCTTGACGGAGCACCGCTTGCAGATACTTTTCACGCACTCGCTTCGCGTTTACTTCTCCAGTATAAACCCAGACAAGCATGTACGTGTACGTGGCCGCGAACATGCCAACACCTGCATTGGCGACCATTCAATTGCCAGATCCAAGCACTCGAACTGAATGTCACTCACCGATATACGCTAAATAACTTGCGTCGAGAGCAGCTGCGTGCTTGAATGCTCTCGCCGCCTCCGGAACAAGTGCAGCAGCGGTCGCATTCCCGCTCTGGGCCTGTGCAGTGACAATACCAAACCTCACGAAGTCGTTGGTGAGGTTTCCGAACACAAGGACATAAGGGGCTGCCAGGGCTTTAGCAAAACGTGCCTGAACGCAAACCAGTACGTACCTGCGCAGCACCGGCCGCAGCAGCGGCGACAAGGCCGATAACATCAATAAAGAGCTCGAACTTGGTGGAGAACCTAGAGCGCGTCATTAACGCGACTGACGTGAATGCTATGGTGAAAGACGCTACCTGAATAGCTGGAAGAAGGAGACCGGAGGTACCTCCGGTTCTTCTTTCTCTGTGGCGGAGTTGGAGTCGCTCGAGTCCTTCTCCTTGGTTGGTTTGTCGAGACGCTCCTCGAACTCAGGCTTCTCGACAGAAGAGTCGGACGCCATGGTAGAGTTCCCTGTTCAAGTTGGCTCTCCTAAGCTTCGCTCTGAACTCTGAAAGTAGGAGGGAGGGAAAGGGTCGTGGAGGGAATGAGACGTCGTGATCAGAAATGAACACGGTGGTCCTGTATATGTACCTGATATGTATCACTTTTGACGGACCGCTGACTTGGTTGGGACACGCAAGGCGTACGGCACCGTGCCAGCCTGGGAGCGTGCCACCCTCAAAGTCGGGAATTCAAGAGAATTCAAGTCACGGATGGCGCCGGGCCCGTGGGATTGTTATTGAGTTTCGAGTCACTGTTCTATTCCGCTTTGAACGCAATTGACACCCATCCACATAATGCCCGAATCGGATCAAGGTGCTATCTTTCGCATTCAAAGAGCAAGCAGTGAGCCTGGAGAGTGGCAATATGTTAGTCGCGCTCTTATCCAAAGAGTTTGAAATAGTTGACTGTGTGACAACAAAGAGTGCTGTTTACATGCCAGTGCAGAAGTGAAGGAGGGGGAGCTGGCTCTATTGAGCACCGTCGTGCACAAAGCTCGACCGCGACGCATTCAGCATACAACACCAATTGACATTAATTAGGGCCGATTGAGGCGAGGTGTGGGTGCATTGTCTTGACTCCTACCCAAAGATGCTCTAAACGACCCTCCGAGGGTATGTCTGCGGAAGGAACGAGGATGCGGGGTGGCCGCCCTTGGCAGCAGAAGACAGCGGCCAATACTGGCAATATCTAGTCTCGCAAACCAGACTCTAGTATCTGAGAAGAAGAGTTCGTTCTCACTTGATATAGAGTCTGGTCGATAACCCCGGTCTTGGCAGTGGGAGGGGGCTGAGTTTGAATAAATGATTTGTGTCAGCATGCCGAAGGGGGCCGAGATTGATGGTGCCCTGATAGGGGCGATTTAGATAGCGCGCTTGTATCGTCCGCCCATCTAGCAGTATGGATCCACCCCCT